>JAMRYI010001360.1:0-29316 GCA_029231635.1 Ditylenchus weischeri | reverse complement strand
AAAAATTTAAAAAATCTTCAAAATTGCATTTTAGAATAAGCTGATCTAGTTTGAAAAAGATGAAATGTGCCACAAAATTAGACGCTAGTATAGAATACAACCCCAAATCAGACCTTCTAAAAATCGTTGTAACTACCCTTTGGAACAACAAGTTTAAGCAGCCCTTAGGCTTAGGGGTAGGCCAGCGTATGGAAGTTGTGACTAATAAGTGTTTACGCACTTTTTCTGGGGTCTGGAACATATATTTGGGTGCTCTTTACTTAGGCTTAGGGGTAGGCCAGCGTATGGAAGTTGTGACTAATAAGTGTTTTACGCACTTTTTCTGGGGTCTGGAACATATATTTGGGTGCTCTTTACTTAGGCTTAGGGGTAGGCCAGCGTATGGAAGTTGTGACTAATAAGTGTTTTACGCACTTTTTCTGGGGTCTGGAACATATATTTGGGTGCTCTTTACTTAGGCTTAGGGGTAGGCCAGCGTATGGAAGTTGTGACTAATAAGTGTTTACGCACTTTCTGGGGTCTGGAACATATTTGGGTGCTCTTTACTTAGGCTTAGGAGGGTAGGCCAGCGTATGGAAGTTGTGACTAATAAGTGTTTACGCACTTTTTCTGGGGTCTGGAACATATATTTGGGTGCTCTTTACTTAGGCTTAGGGTAGGCCAGCGTATGGAAGTTGTGACTAATAAGTGTTTTACGCACTTTTTCTGGGGTCTGGAACATATATTGGGTGCTCTTTACTTAGGCTTAGGGGTAGGCCAGCGTATGGAAGTTGTGACTAATAAGTGTTTACGCACTTTTCTGGGGTCTGGAACATATATTTGGGTGCTCTTTACTTAGGCTTAGGGGTAGGCCAGCGTATGGAAGTTGTGACTAATAAGTGTTTTACGCACTTTTCTGGGGTCTGGAACATATATTTGGGTGCTCTTTACTTAGGCTTAGGGTAGGCCAGCATGGAAGTTGTGACTAATAAGTGTTTTACGCACTTTTCTGGGGTCTGCAACATATATTTGGGTGCTCTTTACTTAGGCTTAGGGGTAGGCCAGCGTGGAAGTTGTGACTAATAAGTGTTTACGCACTTTTCTGGGGTCTGGAACATATATTTGGGTGCTCTTTACTTAGGCTTAGGGTAGGCCAGCGTATGGAAGTTGTGACTAATAAGTGTTTTACGCACTTTTCTGGGGTCTGGAACATATATTTGGGTGCTCTTTACTTAGGCTTAGGGTAGGCCAGCGTATGGAAGTTGTGACTAATAAGTGTTTTACGCTTTTTCTGGGGTCTGGAACATATATTTGGGTGCTCTTTACTTAGGCTTAGGGTAGGCCAGCGTATGGAAGTTGTGACTAATAAGTGTTTACGCACTTTTCTGGGGTCTGGAACATATATTTGGGTGCTCTTTACTTAGGCTTAGGGTAGGCCAGCGTATGGAAGTTGTGACTAATAAGTGTTTACGCACTTTTTCTGGGGTCTGGAACATATATTTGGGTGCTCTTTACTTAGGCTTAGGGGTAGGCCAGCGTATGGAAGTTGTGACTAATAAGTGTTTTACGCACTTTTTCTGGGGTCTGGAACATATATTTGGGTGCTCTTTACTTAGGCTTAGAGGTAGGCCAGCGTATGGAAGTTGTGACTAATAAGTGTTTTACTTTTCTGGGGTCTGGAACATATATTTGGGTGCTCTTTACTTAGGCTTAGGGTAGGCCAGCGTATGGAAGTTGTGACTAATAAGTGTTTTACGCACTTTTTCTGGGGTCTGGAACATATATTTGGGTGCTCTTTACTTAGGCTTAGGGGTAGGCCAGCGTATGGAAGTTGTGACTAATAAGTGTTTTACGCACTTTTTCTGGGGTCTGGAATATATTTGGGTGCTCTTTACTTAGGCTTAGGGGTAGGCCAGCGTATGGAAGTTGTGACTAATAAGTGTTTACGCACTTTCTGGGGTCTGGAACATATATTTGGGTGCTCTTTACTTAGGCTTAGGGTAGGCCAGCGTATGGAAGTTGTGACTAATAAGTGTTTTACACTTTCTGGGGTCTGGAACATATATTTGGGTGCTCTTTACTTAGGCAGAGGGGTAGGCCAGCGTATGGAAGTTGTGACTAATAAGTGTTTACGCACTTTTTCTGGGGTCTGGAACATATATTTGGGTGCTCTTTACTTAGGCTTAGGGTAGGCCAGCGTATGGAAGTTGTGACTAGTAAGTGTTTTACACTTTTCTGGGGTCTGGAACATATATTTGGGTGCTCTTTACTTGGAAGCAGGGGTAGCCAGCGTATGGAAGTTGTGACTAATAAGTGTTTACGCACTTTTCTGGGGTCTGGAACATATATTTGGGTGCTCTTTACTTAGGCTTAGGGGTAGGCCAGCGTATGGAGTTGTGACTAATAAGTGTTTACGCACTTTTTCTGGGGTCTGGAACATATATTTGGGTGCTCTTTACTTAGGCTTAGGGTGAGCCAGCGTATGGAAGTTGTGACTAGTAAGTGTTTTTGCACTTTTTCTGGGGTCTGGAACATATATTGGGTGCTCTTTACTTGGAGCCTAGGGGTAGGCCAGCGTATGGAAGTTGTGACTAATAAGTGTTTTACTTTTTCTGGGGTCTGCAACATATATTTGGGTGCTCTTTACTTAAGTTTTAGAAGGCATAAGTTTTGGGGGGTATTCTATACTAGGGTCAAAAATTATTTCCGTGGCAAATATAATCTTTCGTGGCATTTTCAGGTTTTCATCAAACCAAATCAGTTATAGCCATGCATAATTCTAAGTTGACCGCAGTCTCCTGGAAACTCAATTCTTTTTCTCTTCGAAATCCCAAACCTTAGTACCAATAAACAAAAATATTTTAAAAAACCTCACCTCCAAATCCTTCTGATGGGCGAATTCGAGCTCTGCTTTGATCTCTGACTTTCTTCTAGCATACTCTTTCAGCAACTTGTCGCTTCGCTGAGAATATGCTTTGGACTGGATTGGCTGTCATAGCAGGACGATGAACCAGAGGATGCACTGCTTATTCGCTCCTCTTCCATCAAAAACAGCTGAGCTCTGGTGTGGTCTCTGACCGCTTCCACGTCTTTCGCAGTTTGATCACGCAGGCGTTCTTCGCTGACTGGCACAAAGTCTTTAACCTCAGGATCAATTGCTTTTTTTGGCATACTCTTGGAAGTCCTGTTTTCATGCACCTTTTTGACTGCTGGGGACAACGGTTTGGATGAGTTCTGCGCAATTTGCATAGCACCAAACGGCTGCATATTTTTCAATCGCTCAGTGGTCTGAGAAGACTGGTTGTAGACTATGTTTTTGGGACTTTCCACAGAGAGACGCCTAGAAAGAGTATTGGATACTGTCAAGTTTTTATTATTGAGTGATAAAACAAACCTGACATCCAAGGAAGCGCGCCCTCCTTTTGCGTTAAACGAATGAGACTTGAGAGTAGACTCGGTGATTCGCTCCACCACTGCGTCCAGTTGTTGGCAGGTGTTGTTCAGAGTTTTGTTTCTGAAATTGATCAAACAGGTTTTTGGTTTTGGTTTCGTATTCTGAGACTCCAAAAAGGTATTTTCAGAACTCAAAATTTTGTGAAAAATAAGTCTTTTTTAAGTTTTCATAAGAAGTAGAGATGGAGATTTGTGTTCACCCAACTGCTAAATACAAATAGTTTTGGTCGTTTCAACATCCACCCAAAAACCTAGCACAAATAGTTTTACCTAAAGTTATAGGCGTATCCAGGGAGGGGGCTAGCCGGGCTATAGTACCCCCTCCTTCGGGTAGCAATAAGGGTAGCCAACCGCCCCCGCGGGTGGCTCATTTCGGATCGGCGCCAGAAGAGTTCGGTTCCAAAGTGTGGATCTACAGGGTGGTCCAAGAATTTCCGACATTTTTAAACAGCCATAACTTTTTTTATGGGTCATATTCCGAAATTTTGTAAACGCAGATCAATTCAGTTTGAGCTACGGTTTTGTTTGGTATATAATGTCAAAAACACGATTTTGGCTTGGTGCCCCTGTGGTTCAGGTGCTGGACTGCATGGATGAGCAAGGGCCAGACCACAGGGGGTACCAAGCGAAAATCGTCTTTTCGACATTATTTACCAAGCAAATCCAGGCCTCAAACGAGACGGTCTGCGTTTGCGAAGCTGAATTCGGTCTATGCAAAAAGTTATGGCTGCTTTAAAGTGTCAGAAATTTTTGGACCATCCTCTATTTTATTTTAACCACATTAAAAAAATCAAATTGGTAATCAATAGATTATTTTGTAGTACTGTTTGAGCTACAAAAGAACACCAACTGCAAACGACAAGAGGCGTTATTAAAAAGCCGACGGTGCAAAGCTCAGCTAGCAGGGCTCTCAAAACCAAAGCAACTTTTAACCAAAGCAATGCCCTAATTAATTCAGTCGCTGGCACAAAAGCTAAAAAAAATACATTTCTTCGAGGGAATCATTGATTTGCTTTGCGTCCAGAGATTTTCCAGTGCTTCCCGAACTTTGATTTAGTCCAAAAGATCTTTCTTTTGACTGCTGCTCTAGCACTGTAGTGCGATTGGAAAGGTTGAATTGGCGGACATCTGAGTCACTCTGCTCTTCAACAGCGCTCTCAAAAGACTCATTGTCGGTGCCTGAATTGATGATTTAGCCACAGACTTAAAGGGACTGGAGTGCTTGTCTGGGTATATGTACCTGGGGGGAACGCTTTTTAGTTAACTGTGAATAGTGTTTAAATGTCTCCCTAAGTAATTTTATACGCTAAAAACGATAAAAAGGTTTTTTTCTAACAGTACCCTATTAAGAAATTAGGTTTTTGAAATTTTTCGTTGCCAAGGACCACCAGTTGCCTTGGTCCCCTAAGTTGAAATGTTTTATAGTGTGATGTGCACCATTTTGATCACTAGAGCTAGGCAAAGCTCCTTCGCATTTTTGATCAAGAGTCTTGCTCAGAATTATGTCTAAGGTAGGTGAGTGCACACAACTCCTAACAATAACCCCCTCCGGGGGCACGAAGCGGTTGCTTGGGGTTGAATGCGCACACCCACCTCCGACATGGATGCATAAAAATGTATGCATACCAGACTTTCTTTATGCGGTAGGCCCCAGTTAACAAAACTATGTTCAAATCCCATCTTTCTTAAGCAAAAAAGTTCTTTTCAAGCATAATCAGTGCTGTCTGCATAAGCCTAAAATGGTTTTTAAACAACAATTTTTTATTCGAATAACGAAAATAACTTGACACAACAATGAAATGTTAGAATGTTAGACAGTGTTAGAAAACTCTGTTTTTAGCGTATAAAAATTACTTAGACGACATTTAAACACTATTCACATTTAATTAAAAAAGGGGCCCCCCAGGTACATAAGTGCCCCCGTGCGTTTCAAAAAGTCAAGGTGGGGACCAGCAAATTTTTTGAATCGTTGCATTTTCACTCATCTTGCGTCAAATTTGATGTTGACGACCTTACACTACTTTTAAAAGTAGGGCAGAAAACTTAAAAAATCTAAATAACAAGGCATATAAATTTTTTTTCGAGAACAAAAAGAGCTGCTTTTCCCCCCGCCTTCTCTCCATGTCGCGCACGGGCATGCCCCTCCAAGGTATTCCCGGCTACCTGTGTGTTTAAAAGAAGCATGCCTGCTTCTGGTTGGATTAGATAGTGGTGTAGTATACAGATCTGGGGGAGTCTTTCGATCCACTGGTTTCTCGGGTGTTTTCAAACCAGAAAATTTGTTGGCTGGTGGCTTGAACTGACTGAACTCAGGGGAGATGAACTGAGTTTGTTGGATAGATGAGCCTGGAATCGCGTAGCCATCCTCGTCTTGCTGTTGTCCAGCGGTAAAACCAGCTAAAGAAAAAACTTCAAATTCTTATACAGAATTTGTGTTTTGGGAATTTTCAATTTCATTTCTCACTTTAGTTGTTTGGGACACGTCCTAATAATTGGCTGGTTTAAGCTCAAAAAATTTGTAAAGAGACTGCAAAAATAACTGTTTTGCCCAAACGTCTCAGCAAAATTATTGATACCATAAACGATCAGAAAATTTTGGGACAAAATGGGACTCTTAGAGCACTTAAAATTAGGGTGGCGGACAGTTAGAGACTGTGGCACAACTAGAGTAAATACGGTAAGTCGCCGAAATTCTCGGCACATGCTTCAAAATAACTAATGGCTCTTTCACGGACTCTGACTTAGACTTTGACTTAAACTTTGACTTTGACTAAGAAATCAGGTGCGCACGGGATAACAGCGCACACTATAACAAAAAAATATATATTTTACTAGTAAAAAAATTAGTAGGATAGCATAATACCGGGCTTTCCGGGCCGGGTGAATTATCAGGCCCGGCCTGAACAAGCTGACCCGGCCTACGTTCGCCGGGCATTGCACACCTGGACACAAGCACATTAAGAAAATTAGTCAAAGTCTAAGTCAAAGTCTAAATCTCAGTCCATGAACATCTTTGACTTGAACTTTTTTCAGTTAAACTTAAACTAAGGGGTGTTCATGTGGCCAAAACAGTCAAAGTCTAAGTCAGAGTCCGTGAAAGAGCCATAAAGGAAATACATGTATCGTGTGAGGAGAACTGGAAAGTATTAGGCCCAATTTCATTGGCGAACTTCTCACTCGAGCTTCCAAACGCATAGTTGGGCGGCGGTGAATTGTGCATGTCGGCCTGGTTGAGAGCTTTGTACACCGGAATCTTGGATGATGATGAGCAGTGAGGGTCGGAACGGATGGGATAGGAGTCGGTCTTCCTTTCCTTGCTTCGAGGTTCACAACTAGACGCTGGGCACAGCAGATCGTGCAAACTAAACTTTTGGTCGACTTTGCTTTTATGGTGGTAAATAAAAAATTGGCATACCTGTAATTGCGTTTAAAAGCTTCGGTGGAGACGTCGTTGGGAACCAGGATTCGTTTGTCGGAAATGTTTTGAGCTGTAAGAAAACAGGTGTAAATTATTGTGCCAATATTGTTATCTTATCGAACACACAACTTTTTTTGAATATTTTTTTGAGTATTGAATTTCGGCAAAAATGATAGCTTTGCCGCTAAATAGCCCACTGCCTATAGGCCGTACACAATGGGCTATGTCCGGCACCTGATGCTCCCTACTCAAAACTGTCCAAAACCTGGACTTTTAGAATGAGTCTAAATCAGGGTGCGTAAATGTATTTTTTAAAAAGATCTCTACTTTTTTGGGGCCTTTTTCAGTTTTTAAATTGGCTGTAAGTCAAATGCGCCGCCAAAATATTCTTTTACACCGCCAAATTAATTTTTTACACCGCCAAATTTAAATTTTGAGCAAAATATTCTTTTACACCGCCAAATTATTCGTTTATACCGCCAAATTTTGATTTTCTCCCGCCAAATTATTCTTATTCCGCTAAATGACGATTGTTATTCTGTTTTCTTTGTCCGCTACTGTCGTTGCTGAATCTGATAATTGTCTCAATCGTTGATCTTCGTTCGTTTTTAGATGTCGAAAAAGAGGATCTGCTGCTGTCTGGGAAAATGCGAAAACGTGTCAAAGCAAGGAAGATCGATTCTTGGCTGGGGGAGAGCGATGGCTGATTGCTACGACAGTGCGCGCAGAGGGCATCAAGCTTCTACCGATCGATACGTCTGCCCAAACAGTTCATCATTAGACACCGATCCTGAGCGCAAAGTAGGCTATTTATGCTAGATTTTAATGTTGGCGTCTAAATATTGCTTTTAGGAGCCTTTGAAAGTTCCTACGATCCCACGCAATCCGAACACCAATGTGCGCAAAGCCATGGAGAAGTTGAGAAACGAAAGGCGCACGGTGACCCACAAATTCTACAGAGAAGATCACATATGGTTGGTCCCTTCGAGCAATTGCCCTACGGATGCCTATTTGGAGGAGATGTGGTCCGAGCTGAGGGAAAAGACGCAGAGGAGAATCCGAGATGGAGGTTCAGTAGCTGGCACAGGTATAAAAGAAGGAAACAGTTACGTTAATGTTACCTCATGTGATCTTTAGATACAAAGAGCTGCGGGGATCGTTTTATGAGTTGAAGAAATCACACGTGTATCCTGGGTATCTCTGCACTTGCCCGGTTGGTATCAAAGACGAATTGTGCAAGCATGCTCTACTGCTGATGGAGACGGAGGAGATGATCAGTCCGCTGCCGAGACCACTGGAGCCACGAAAGAAGAGAGGCCGAAAGAAGAAAGTTGGAAGAGCCATGGAAAGAGTTTAATTTTGTTCGTTGGTGTTATGTGTTGGTGTCTTTTTTGTTGTTCGTTTCGTGAATAAAATTGGTATTGCAAGGTATTAGGATGAGGATGAGATATAACAATCGTTTTAATTAAAAAACTAGAGAGAAAATCAAAATTTGGCGGTATAAACGAATAATTTGGCGGTGTAAAAGAATATTTTGCTCAAAATTTAAATTTGGCGGTGTAAAAAATTAATTTGGCGGTGTAAAAGAATATTTTGGGGGTGTAAAACAATTTGAGCCTTTTAAATTAAAATCTTTATTTTCGAAGCTCAAAAATCAATAGGCACTGGTCAAATGGCACTTTTTGACGAAAAATGACCAAATCGTACTTTTTTGGCCAAATGGACTTTTTTTTAATTTTGAGTTAGATGCCCTGGTCTAAATCTATCAAAAAGTGCAGATTTGTTTTGGGCATAACGGAATTTTCGGCTCTATATGCATTCGCATCGCTGGAAAAAAAATGCCTTGCTCCCCCCTGTTGATTTTTTTTCGAAAAGAAATTTTCGGCGAAAAATTTTCATGAAAAAATTTTGCCTCAAAAAAGTGCATTTGAATGCTTTTTACGATTTTTGGGAAAAATTTTTTCCGAAAAACAACAGGGGGGCAAAATTTTTCATGAAAATTTTCGCCGAAAAATTTTTTTTGTGTGAAAATGCTAAAAAAGTGAAAATAAACACTTTTTGAGACTTTTTGGGAAAAAAAATTTTTCGAAAAAAAATCAACAGGGGGGACCAAGGCATCTTTTTTTTCCAGAGATGCGAATGCATATAGAGCCGAATTTTGCAACAAAATCTCTTAATTTTGCAGCAAATTCATGTTTATCCTTTTTTCTAGTAAATTTTCGCAACTTTTTTAAAAAGCAATAATTATAGCAGGTAACCCTGTGATTCGATTTTCTAATGAGGTATCGCTTATTGCACCATCTCCGAAAAAAGTAGAACAAAAAAGTAATAGTACGAAGTAAATAAAAAAATAATTTGGTTCATACTTTTACTTTTTTGTTCTACTTTTTTCAAAGATGGTGCAATAAGTGATACCTCGCTAGAAAATAGAATCACAGGGCTACCTGATGGTGTTATCACTTTGATAAAAAGAGTAGAAAATTCAAGAAACAAAGGTAAAACAAAAATTTGCTGCAAAATTACGAGATTTTATTGCAAAATTCCGTTATGCCAATTTTTTTGCATATTTAAAGATAATTGGTCAAAATAAGCCAAATGCTAGGAAAACAGTCCATCTGGGAGCCCTGCTTTGAACACTAGAGACTGGCCAATCAGCCACGTTTTTTTTAATGTTGAAGTTTTTTTGTAATAAAAGTATCCTTTATGTGTAACTTTTTTTCGATACTACCTACTAGCTAAAGTTTTTTTAGAAGTTCGAATCACAAAGCATAATTTAAAAAGATATTAGGTTGCTGAGATATGACCCAAAGTAAGATGGTAGTCATTTGAAATGTGTGCACTCCAACTTTAACTGACATCTCGGCTTTTTTTAAATCCTACTTTGAGATTCTGTTTCCTGAAGTACACAGGGTTGTCCAAATTTTTTGAACTATTTCTTTTGCTCATAACTTTTTTGGTAATGCGCTATACCAACGAGATCTTTTTTTGTTCGATAGAGGAGGTGATAGGAATTCGTTTGACATCTTATTTGTCAATTTACGATAAAATTTTTTTATTCTGCTAGCTAGTTAAAGATTTCGTTATTATTTCGGTAAAATGGCTTAGTTTAGCTTCTGGATGGCATTCCTTCGAGTCTAGCGACCGCGTTCGGACTGTCATGAACATCTTGTCGAAACTTGGCGACCACAGCAGCTTCCGTTAATTCAGTTCTCACCCGTTTGAACCACAAAACTCATTTTTCGTTAGAAAACAAAGAAACAAACTGTGTCTTTTTCTTTTGCCTTCGATTAACACTGCCTGTTTCACAGAACTTTTTCCACCACTCTTGAATAATCCTATTTGTTGGTGCTTTTACGTTTCTTCCGAATTTGGCCCGATACGCAACTTGAACCTTCTTTGGTGACCCGGATTGGGCATACCAGATAATTGTCCACACTCTTTGCTGCAGGGTATAAGCCATTTTACGAAAAAATAACGAAATCTTTAACTAGCTAGCAGAAAAGAAAATGTTTATCGCAAAATGACAAATAAGATGTCAAACGAATTTATATCACCTCCGCTATCGAACAAAAAAAAAGATCTCAAAGATCCCAAAAAGTTATTAGCAAAAGAAATAGTTCAAAAAATTTGGACAACCCTGTACATCAAATTTACACATAAATGGTTACAGGGCTGCCCACTAATAAAGTGGTGCCTGGAATTCAAAAATTTTCCTAATTACTGGACTTCTGTACGGATTTTTCAACTTGGTTTCTAACAAAGCAAGGTCTAGAATTTAATTTTAGGTATGCTTCTGTTAGAAACCAAGTTGAAAAATCCGTACACAAGTTCAATAACTAGGAAAAATTTTTGAATTCCCGGACACCACCTCTTATTAGCGTGGGCATGCCCCTTTAATTCAATAAAACGTCGAAAATTAAAAAAAAAAGCGCTGCCAACTGGCCAGTCCCCTGGCCAGCTCCCATTAGTAATGGTCGCAAATTGAATCCTCACTCAAGATATGAATTTTTCTCTTTTGTTTTCTTTTTGAAATCTCTGTGCATGTTCCCAACCTTTAAAAAGAGAAGTAGCTTGTCGTATCTTCCGTTCCATTGACCTTTTCTGTAGTTCTGCCGTCGGAATACGTTCAATAGAAGAGGTACGTGGGATTTTCGAAGGAGACTTTGAACTGCTCCTGCTTCTAGAACAATCTTTTCGAACGAATGGATCTGTGGCTGACACAGCTTTGTAATGAGGTTCTGAAATCCAAAATAATGAGCATCAGAGTTAAAAAAAACTAGTGAAGAACACAACCATCAATCATGATTTGGTTGTCGAGTGAACGAAACACCAACGATTTCTGACCACTAGCACAGACTGCGGAAATGGCAGTGTTGGAAGATAGTGGTGTGATAGGAATCTAGAATATATTTTACAAATTAAAAAAAATCGTGTTTAGTCTATGAAAAGTGCAGAAAAAGTGCTTGTAGATGAAGATTTTACAAAAAAAAACTTATTTTAACCAAATATGATTTTTTGCCTTACCGACAAAAAAATTGGGTGGATAATACCAAAAGATAAAAAATATGCAACTTTAACAAAGTTCTGCGAACTGGGGCCTACTACATAAAACTTTTTAGTCACTTTCGAGTGATTTGTGTCTCAGGTATGTGGGTGTGCGCATCTTACCCGCAAGCCACCTAAAAAAAATATTGGACCGGGCATAACCTCAAATTTTCGGCCGCATTTTTATTCCTATTTTGTAGAGCATATTATTGTAGGTGAAATTTTAAAGATTACTCATATGTACTCATTTGTGTATCAATGAGTCTTTGAAAGTGGGCAGTGCTTAAAATGGACCCCTTAAAACTAGAGATGATACCGGGACGGGACAATTTCGGGGCATTTTTGGCCCTTGTCCCGTCCCGGTGTCCCGTCCCGAAAAATCCGCTCTCCCGTCGTCCCGTTCCGGAATTTTTTTTTGTCAAATTCTGTCCCATCCCGAAAATGTCCTTTCATCATCTCTACTTAAAACACCGGTACTTATGCACTGGGGAGGCGCATTTTCATTTATTTAAAAATAGTGTTTCGATGTCTCTTAAGTAATTTTTTTATGCTTAAAACGATAAAAAAACTATTTTCGAACACTTTCATACGTCAAAAGCTGATTTTTCCAAAAAAAAATTTTTGACAAAAATTTGACATTTTGCCTTGGGGGACCAAGGTAAACCACCTTATGTAAAGGTATTCTACCCCGTTTTGGTCACTGGAGCTGGGCAAAAAGATTCTTATATGCATTTTATGATCAAGTGTCTTGCTCGGAATTATGTCTAAGGTATGTGGGTGTGCGCATCTCAACCCCAAGCAACCAAGACCCCTGCAAGGCAAAAGGTCAAATTTTGGTGAAAATTTTTTTTCGCAAAAAAATTAGCTTTTGACGTATGAAAGTGTTCGAAAATAGTTTTTATCGTTTTAAGCATAAAAAAATTATTTAAGAGACGTCGAAACACTATTTTTAAATAAATGAAAAATGACAACCCCAAAACACCCCCAAAGTGCATAAGTGCCAAAACATCTTCTAACCAAGCAATTAACCTCGGCCCAACGAAGAAAAAGGGCAAATGTAGGTCAATTTTTTTTTGAAAAATGCACATCCAGATCTTAAACTGACTTTTTCTGCACTGTTCAGCTAGGATGAAAAAAATAGCCAAAAAAGTAGTCGAAATCCAATTATGGCCAAAACCCAGATTACCAAGTCCTGCCAGAATTTTCGGTTCCTACTTACCACGTTTTTTTTTGGACTTCTAAAAAACTAAAACCAAAATGACTTACATTTTCCAACGACTCGTCACTGCAATCCACCACCTCCGAAAAAACTTTAAGAGATTCCTTCAGAGTTTTTGCATTACTCAATTTTTCTTCAAACTCAGTTGTCTGAAATTCTTTTTTCTTTTTTTATAATATAAGCAGTCCATCATATACCTTCAATTGAGCAAAATCACTGGCATGATGTTGATGACCATACATTTTCAGGCAAATAATAAAAGAATTGAATAGCACCCTGTAGATGATTAATTAAATAAAAAATTTTACGAGAAAAACTACTGTGCATTATTTTTTGCAAAGTCTATGCAAATACTACAGCAAAAGGAAATGCCGTTTCCAAAGCAACAAAACAAGTGCTTGCGTAATTAATTAGCACATTGTTTGAGAAAAGTAAAATTTTATGTTTGATATTAAATTTATTTTGTTGCCCAAAAAAGATTCTGGAAATTCACAAAAAAATTGTTTTCAGGTATTTCTTAAAAAAATGTCTATGGAAAAATAGGCGAAAACATATTTTCATAGTGACAAACACATATTTTCAACAGTACTTTGAATTTATTAAAGGTATATTAAAAAATAAGACTATATTTTGAGTTAATTAGCCAATATATGTAAAATGAGCTGCCATAATCCTTGTCACTCATATTTGCGATGATCATGGAAAAAACGACATGCCAAAATTTTCAAATGCAGAAAAAAGTGGGTGATTTGAATGCCAAAAAGTCTTGACAGGAATACATTGTGGCGGAAAATAATTTAATTGAACTTTGCTATTTCTACTTTTAAGCGGCTTTTATAGGGTTTTAGTTCTTTCGGAGTTTTAAGTTTTGAGTTAGTTTAAAAATTTTAAAATAGACCTACAGTCAACCATCGATTTAACGGCCCCCAATTTAACGGACCTTTACATCGGGGGCTGACTGTATATTTGGTTGAAAAACAATGCCTTGATTCACTTGTTGATATTTTTGTAATTTCCGATCATGTTTGCATCGAACTTAGGTGACAATGTGACGCTTTTTTTGGCTTGTGTTCAGCCGCAGGATAGGCTAGCGTACATTAGAACGGACTCAAACCTGCTTTTCTTATTTTTTTTAGCTGAGAAAATACGTTTCAGTCCATCCTAACTTACGCTCCATCTGAAAACTAGCCAATAAAAAGTGCCCTATTGTCGTGTAAAGTCATAAGATCGTTGCAGACATGATTTGAAATTAGATCCAAGTTTTGTCACCTGCTTTTTCTGTAAAATTTTTTAAGTCGAATCAATCAGCTGCAAAATGCCGTCAAAAGTTGATACTCATGAAGGGGGAATATATCCGCGTTTCGGCAAGGGTACGTCCTATGACAGTGGATGCTCAAAATGTGAAGGTGGTCTTTGCTGATGAGCTTTCTGGTTCTCTTTCATTGCGAATTAATAATGATGAGAAGCGATTTTCTTTTGATAATGTATTTGCTGAAAATTCATCTCAGGTAAATAGCTTTTTTATATAATTTACGTGATAATATTTTTCAAGGAGACGGTATTTATAAACATAGGGAAGCGAATAATTGACGGATGCATGGCTGGCTACAATGGAACTATTTTTGCTTATGGTAAGGAGTTAAAATGCCTTCTTAGGCAATTAAAAGTTATAAAATAGGGCAAACGGGAAGTGGCAAGACTTATACAATGTTTGGACCTCAACGAGATGACGGCTGTTTTAGAAAGGACTTGCATGGATTGATCCCCTAGGTGCATGGATTATCTCTTTGATGTGCTTAACCAGAAACAAGAGGAGGTTAGTTTACAGCAAGTCATGGTTTTCACGTTATTTATTGTTGTTTCATTATTTTTCAGAATGGAGAGCTGTTCAAGTACTCTGTCACATGTTCCTTTGTCCAGCTATATAATGAAAACATTTATGATTTGCTTGACAATGTTGACCAGCGTTTAAAGCTTCGATCTGCTGGTGATGTAGAAATTGAGGGTGCAGTGCAAGAATCAATAAATACTACTAAAGAGGTCATGAGTGTCCTGAGTGCAGGGTACTTTTTTGGCTTGACTATAGAACCCTACCTCCACCGAGACGCTAGAGATGGTTAAATTACAGACTTTTTTGCGAGATGAATCCGCACAAAACTCTTTATAAAAAAATGCATATAGAGCAGGGCTTGTAAATATGAATTTTTAAAATAAGGACGTTTGCTCGAAATTTTAGGGTATTTTGGAGAAATATGCTAATTTTTATCCAGTGATTATTGCTCTTTTACTGCCAAAAAATAAGATTTTGACTTGAAATCCAAAAAGATTAAGACTTAAAGTTCCGAAACAAGGCAAAAAATTCACTTTTTATTTTGAATAAAATTTCCTTACACAGCCCTGATTACTTTAAACTTTTTTAGCAATTGACGCCCAAAAAAATTTAATCGCCATGTGGTTTTGACAAAAAAATCAAAAATGGATTACTTACGGCTCCGTTATGTCTGACGGGGGATTTGCGGAGCAAACCTAAACTTCACCGCTTTTTCTTACCTATTACCCTTCTTAGCTTACTTAAATATAAATTTAGGTATAAAAATCGTCGAACAGCAGAGACTAGTATGAACCGCGAAAGTTCTCGGTCTCACGCTATTGTAAGTCTGTCCTATAAGTTACCTGCTTAAGTCCAATATTTAGTTTCTTTTGCATTTGACAACAGAAATTGCTGTCGATGGTATCTAATAACTTTTCTATGCTCATTAAACCATCAATATAGGAATTATTAACCGGCGCTATTCACGGTTGAACTTGGTCGATTTGGCTGGCTCAGAGCGACAGCAAGACAGCCTTGCTAATGAAAATCAATTGAAAGTAGTCCATTTTTGAATGTTTAAAATGAAACTCTAATGTTGTATTCAGGAAGCTGGTCATATCAACAAGTCCTTGAGCACATTAACCCGCGTCATTCGTCAGTTGTCTAAAAGCCCGTCACAGTACCCTGGATATCGTGATTCTCAGTTGACGCTGCTACTTAAAGACAGTCTAGGAGGAAATTCGAGAACAGCTGTGATTATAAACTTGCATCCTAACCTTAGGTATTTGGTAGATAGAATACACATTTTTTTTGTACTTTTTAAGTTTTACATTTTAGGCATTCTGAAACTACTGCGTCGTCTCTGTATTTTTCAGACACAGTCAAACGCATCAAGAATAAGGCGACTGTAAACGGTAAAAAAAATATTTTTTTCTGGATTTGCAAAAGCTACTTTACTTATTTAGAAAACGTTTCGGGTGAAAATGTTGAGTCATTGAAAAACGAAATTCTGAGGCTGAAAGATGTCGTACGCTGTTTGAAAGGTTCACTGAAAAAAACATATTGGCTATCAATGTAGTCGGAGGTCAAGAGCATTATCCACCAAGTTTTTTATTGACCCGTAAATCTTGCACCTCTTTAAGGATATGGAGCTTAAAAAAATTTTTAACCTTCTCGACTCATCAAAACATTTTTTAAAACAACTTGAGAGTCAATTTTTTGTTCAGGAAAATCGACTGTTGAGTTCTTCAAGACCTTTCTGACCCACAATACTTCTGGGGTGGTAGTAACAATCAACGGATTCATCTGCAGATATTTTAATTGTTACTACCACTCCTGGAAAGAATTTTGTAAATTTCATTTTCACTATTTTTGCTCGTCGAAAGAGCGGAGGTGTAAGATTTAGCGAGATTTTGAGAGGTAATGAAAAAATCATCTCTCAAAAAATATTACCAATAAAAAAATCCTGATACACTCAACCCTCGATTTAACGTCACTCCCAGGGAACGGTCCTAAGGTGACGCCAAATCGAGGCTTCACTTTGACTAAATTTTAGTCAAGGCCGACCAAATTGGTCTATTTTTGAGTGACGTTAAATCGGGGTGACGCTAAATCGAGGGTTGACTGTAGTAAATAATCAAGACATCTGAGTATACTGACAGCAATTATTTTATTGCTGTTTTTATACAAAAAAGATTATTTTAAGAAGAAAACTCCACCAAAAATGAAACTATTCGTCAACTTGAAGGTAATATTAATATTTATTTTTATTTATTACTTTAATGGTTGTAGATCTTGTAAATCTTCCAGTAAAAGTTGAAGAAGGAGACCACCAGCGATCAATATTAGACAAAGAAAATATAGTCAAGCCAAATTCCCAGCAAAGTAATTGAATGTCAAAAATACAGGGTGTGCCAAGAAATTCCCAGCATTTCAAACGAACATAACTTTTTGTAATGAACCGATATAGAGGAACTGTTTTTTTGCAATCGTCTTCTCTCAAGTGGCGCTTGCGATTAGTATATAATGTAAAAACACAATTTTCCCTTGGTTTTCATGTGGTTTTGGGTCCAGCCCATCCAAGGACCATCCACAGACCAGGACCCAAACCACAAGGGGGACCGAGCAAAAATCGTGTTTTTCACATTATATACCAATCGCAAGAGCCACTTGAGAAAAGACAATTGCAAAAAACCTTTCTCGATTCGCTTCGTTACAAAAAGTTACGGCCGTTTGAAATGCTGAGAATTTCTCGGCCCACCTTGTTTATAAAGTCAGAAGGTAATTAAAATATTCAGCACTAAGTGATGCAGAAGTTTGTAAACCAAATGATCTGAGTGCGACCAAAATAGCTGAGCTAGAGCGAACTATTGAATCTTACAAAAACCTGGTGGCTCATAAAGATCAGTCTATTCAGCAATATGAAAGCAGTCTTACGTACAAGTCACACAGGGTAGGAAGTTTAGTTTTACGGATAATGGCCACTTTTTTAAAAGTTTAAAATCATGCAGAAAGCAGGTTTCTAAAATACACTGGTTTATGCTTCGGCTTTGAACAAGCCTAAAAACGGGAGAACAAGACAAAAAATCAGAGCCATGCTTTCTGTATATTTTAGAATTTTTCAAAAAGTGGCTCTGGCTAAACAAGGGCTGTAAAATAACTGTAAAATGCGGGTACCGTATTATCTCTAATAAGCGCCCCTTCTCTAATAAGCGCCCCCCTCTACTTTGAGGGTCGGTATCTCGGGGCAGCGCAAATATTTTGCAAAGCGGTTTTTTGCATTTTCTTAACTTCCACGAGCCCTACCGATTCCGTTTTTTGGATTTTGGTTGTGCACCAAAAAATTTCGGGATCGACCCAAAAATTTTCCGATTTTCGGAGGGTTGAAAAATAAGCGCCCCGGGGCGCTTATTAGAGATAACACGGTAATTAGTAATTACTAATTACCCGATTTGATAGAATTGGTGCAGTTACTGGAGCTGTGCACTAAATTTTTCGGACGTTTTTTTAAAAAGACCTTTTTCTTCTTTAAGTAGTAAGCCGGAGATTTTTTTCAAAACTTTGCATAGCTATGGTGGGCGCACTAGGGCTACTTTTCCTCCTCTACAAAATGGTATCACCGCTTTTCAAGACAAGGACTAAAAAACCTCGTATATCGATAAGATTAAGCTCACAATAAGCGATATATCGAATATGAAAAGCGCTGGTAAAAAGTAGTCTTAGGGTTCTTAGCTTAGCTGCGCAAAGTTCTGAAAAAAAATTATTTCTGGTTTACTATCTGAAAAATTGTGGTGAGAAGGTCTATTGAAAAATATGGTGATAATCACCAGAATGATTTTACAGCTCTAGGCTAACTCACAACTACCAGTACTCTCTTCACCTTTATACCAAAAATTTTGAAGGTAGACATTCTTCGACAATTTCTGGAAGATGCACAATCAAAGCAAAAAGAGACTGAAGAGGAAAACGAGCAACTGAAGAAATCAGCACAGTTCCAAAAGATTATTTTTGAGAAGGAAAAGTTGGAAAAAGAAATGAGCATCCGTCAGGAGGTAAATTAACTAGCAAAATATTATTTTTTAGATTTTCTCAGGCTAATAAGTAACATGCTTTAGTGTCGACAAGCAATTGAAGAGCTGAAATCGGTAATTAAAAATGCGTTTTTTGGCCTATTAAAGTATGCTGTTTAGAAATATGAAGAAGTAAAGAGGGAGAGAGACAACGCCCTCAACGACCTAACTGCTGTAATGGGTCACCAGAACCAAAACCAAAAAATCAGTTATGTTAACCAGCTGCGTGAGAGGCTGGCTCACATAGAGAAGGTAGCAAAGATTATAATCTGTTAATGTTAAGTTAAAGACTTTAAATGTTTCCAAAAAGGGCAACCAAACAAGGCAACATCAAAACCATTTTGTTGCGCGACAAAAACAACAAATTTTGCTCTTTTTATGGGCTTTGGATTGTTTAAGCTGGGTGGTTTTTTTGGGTTGTTTAGTTTTTTTAATTATACCAAAATTCTGACCACGTGATCATGGTTAGCGTACTTGATCTGTTTGCATAGCTTTAATTTAAAATTGACTGCTAAATTCCTGTTGAGACAAAATAATTTAATTTTTTCCATTGTTGCGCGACAAAGAGCCATGGTTGTCAAAATCGATAAAATTGACAAAAACACTGCTATCATTTTATCGATTTTTAATCGAATTTTTGCGCTACCGAGTATACCCCCAAATGAAATTTTTTTTGAACTTTTTCAAAACACCATTTTAACCATTTTTAAGCATTTCCTACACGCTGAACACGATAAAAAAGGTGTTTCCACCTACTTTTTTCTATAAAAAGTCGATTTTTTTTAATCTTGAATTTTGGTATTTTTAGTTGATTTCTGTTTATTATAAATTAGTAAATCAGATGTTGAGGGTACTTTGGCCCCAAAAAGATGGAATTTGAACTTAGTTTTGTTAAGTGGGGCCTACCGCATAAAGAAACTCTGGTATGCATACATTTTTTATGCATCCAGAGTCACTTTCGAGTGATTTGTGTCTAAGGTATGTGGGTATGTGCATCATCCAAGCCCCCTGCGCCCCTGAAGGGCGCTTGGTTGGTCAGAGGTGCGCGCACTCACATACCTTAGACATAATTCCTAGCAAGACTCTTGATCAAAAATGCATTTAGACGAAATTTCAAAATGCCCAAAACTCAATTTTTTTGACCAAAACACAAAAATAATGTCTTTTTTGAACTTCTGAGGTGATTTTAGGTTGATATAAGGTGTTTGGAAACACTTTAAGAAAATTTTCATTGGGGGTTTACTCGTAAGGTCGAATTTTTTTAGCTAGTTTTCTGAGAGTTATTGCTCGCCAAAAAAATTTACCGAAATCGGTCATATTTAGGCTTAATCGAAAGCTCTACTCATGCTGACTCTAACGTAATTTTAAGTTTGACATTCTGTTTTAAAAAATGAAGATTAGCAGCCCCAAAATTTTTATCGAATTTTGACTTTTTTAATCTAAAAAAGTCAAAATTCGATAAAAAAAAATCGATAAAGTGATAACAGTGTTTTATCAATTTTGACAACCGTGCAAAGAGCGAAAAATCCGGTAGCGTATGTAAAAAGCCAAGATTTTCCAAAGAGTGACACGCAATCAATATGCTAAGGTTTTTATCGAATAGGCTCGGATGCTAGAAGGTAATTGAAGAAACTTAACTTTCCGTGAAGACTGTGGGCTATAGAAAGATCAATAAGTTCGAAGTGCGCGGTAGTCCGGCTAGCAAAAAGCAAAGAACATGCAATCATGCAAGTGGCATCAAGCTGAAAGCAATTTCGTGGGCATGCAAGCACGGAAGCAGTGCGGCGACAAAAAAATCTGAATAAATGGAAGTTAAAAATAAAGTTACTTTGGGCACAGTTTTTCATTTTGGGGGAGCGTAATCGTTAGAGGTTATATATATATATAAATTTAAGTGGGTTGAAAGAAACGAAAAACTTGTTTAACGCATATAATTACAGGAAAATGAGGACCTAAAGTCTCAGTCTCAACCGCTTAGAGGAGTGCTTCGCAGGTCTATCCGAATCCAAAAGAAAGATTCACCTAGCAGAAAACGAATGTCACGATCAAATAACAATTAGACTTTTTAAATGCCATATGTCA
The DNA here is from genome assembly GCA_029231635.1 of Ditylenchus weischeri. Classification (NCBI taxonomy): domain Eukaryota; kingdom Metazoa; phylum Nematoda; class Chromadorea; order Rhabditida; family Anguinidae; genus Ditylenchus; species Ditylenchus weischeri. The sequence goes on along the minus strand of JAMRYI010001360.1, from coordinate 8,740 downwards.
GTTTGACTGTACAGTCTTGCTTAAAGTTTTGCATGTTTGTCTACAGTCGACGCTCTCCATAACGGACCCCCTCCATAATGGACAGCTCTCCATAACGGACCCCCTCCATAATGGACAGCTCTCCATAACGGACCCTCCATAATGGACAGCTCTCCATAACGGACCCCTCCATAATGGACAGCTCTCCATAACGGACCCTCCATAATGGACAGCTCTCCATAACGGACCTCCATAATGGACAGCTCTCCATAACGGACCCTCCATAATGGACAGCTCTCCATAACGGACCCTCCATAATGGACAGCTCTCCATAACGGACCCCCTCCATAATGGACAGCTCTCCATAACGGACCCCCTCCATAATGGACAGCTCTCCATAACGGACCCTCCATAATGGACAGCTCTCCATAACGGACCCCTCCATAATGGACAGCTCTCCATAACGGACCCTCCATAATGGACAGCTCTCCATAACGGACCCCTCCATAATGGACAGCTCTCCATAACGGACCCCCTCCATAATGGACAGCTCTCCATAACGGACCCCCTCCATAATGGACAGCTCTCCATAACGGACCCCCTCCATAATGGACAGCTCTCCATAACGGACCCCTCCATAATGGACAGCTCTCCATAACGGACCCTCCATAATGGACAGCTCTCCATAACGGACCCCTCCATAATGGACAGCTCTCCATAACGGACCCCTCCATAATGGACAGCTCTCCATAACGGACCCTCCATAATGGACAGCTCTCCATAACGGACCCCTCCATAATGGACAGCTCTCCATAACGACCCCTCCATAATGGACAGCTCTCCATAACGGACCCCTCCATAATGGACAGCTCTCCATAACGGACCCTCCATAATGGACAGCTCTCCATAACGGACCCTCCATAATGGACAGCTCTCCATAACGGACCCCCTCCATAATGGACAGCTCTCCATAACGGACCCCTCCATAATGGACAGCTCTCCATAACGGACCCCCTCCATAATGGACAGCTCTCCATAACGGACCCTCCATAATGGACAGCTCTCCATAACGGACCCCCTCCATAATGGACAGCTCTCCATAACGGACCCCCTCCATAATGGACAGCTCTCCATAACGGACCCTCCATAATGGACAGCTCTCCATAACGGACCCCCTCCATAATGGACAGCTCTCCATAACGGACCCCTCCATAATGGACAGCTCTCCATAACGGACCCTCCATAATGGACAGCTCTCCATAACGGACCCTCCATAATGGACAGCTCTCCATAACGGACCCTCCATAATGGACAGCTCTCATAACGGACCCTCCATAATGGACAGCTCTCCATAACGGACCCCCTCCATAATGGACAGCTCTCCATAACGGACCCCCCATAATGGACAGCTCTCCATAACGGACCCTCCATAATGGACAGCTCTCCATAACGGACCCTCCATAATGGACAGCTCTCATAACGGACCCCCTCCATAATGGACAGCTCTCCATAACGGACCCTCCATAATGGACAGCTCTCCATAACGGACCCCTCCATAATGGACAGCTCTCCATAACGGACCCCTCCATAATGGACAGCTCTCCATAACGGACCCTCCATAATGGACAGCTCTCCATAACGGACCCCTCCATAATGGACAGCTCTCCATAACGGACCCCTCCATAATGGACAGCTCTCATAACGGACCCCTCCATAATGGACAGCTCTCCATAACGGACCCCCTCCATAACGGACAAAAAATTTGGCCGATTGATTAGAGTTAGTATAATTTGACTTGAATAGACGCTCTACATAACGGACGCTCTCTATAAGGGACAAAAAAGTCGGTCCCTTCGGGTCCGTTATGGAGAGCGTCGACTGTATTATAAAATAAAAGTTCTATCGGTTTGTCAGTGTTAGTGTACTTTTTACTTTTTCGAAGGAGCATGTACACGCATAATTTAAAAATATTGCCGTTTTTTGTCTTGGTGTTTCATGTCATTTGCTAAATTTTATTTATAAGTTTTCTCCAAGGAAAATTTTCTTTTTCATAAATTGGTACTTATTCGGTTCCCCCATATCGGAATTTTTTCAAAAACAGGTTTTAACCATTTCTAAGCAATTCTTACACGCTAAAACCGATAAAAACGTTGTTTCCGACCACTTTCCATCAAAAATTTAGACTTTTTTAGATTTTCTACCTGCCTACCTTCGGCAGGCAACCTACTTCAACACCCTTTTTATACCCCTTCTCCATTGCAAGCAGGCAGCTCCTTTTTTAAGAGATATAGATATATATCTTCAAGACGATGCCAGGGATTGACTTTGGATCCTACTTTGTTAAATAAAAGCCAAAAAATTTAAATATAAAAAATTTCATTGCTCCTCATTGCAAGGGAGGGAGGAAGGGTGTATATACACCTTCATGGATATATGCCCTTACCCCCTCCCTTGCAATGAGGAGCAGTTAGTCTTGTCATGAAGCGCCAAACATACCTAAAATCTTGGATACCTAGTTTAGGCAGGCAGGTAGAAAATCTAAAAAAGTCAAAATTTTTGATGGAAGGTGGTCGGAAACAACGTTTTTATCGGTTTTAACGTGTAAGAATTGCTTAGAAATGGTTAAAACATTTGAAATAATTCCGATGGGGGTGGGGTGGGTGAACCGAATAAGTACCCATAAATTTAGGCCACTTAACGTTAAGACAGGCTTAAACGTGCGTCTCGAGTTGCCAAAAAAGCCCGAATTTCTTTTCAAAATTTGCCCCCGCCAATTCAAAATTTTTTCCGAATCATTGAACTTCTGTACGGATTTTTCAGCTTTGTTTCTCATGGTTTCTGGAAACGGAAACACGTTTCCGGAAACTGTTTCTTCGTTTCCAGAAACCAAACCAATTCTAATAACTACTAATCAATATTTGTTAAAAATAATGCAAACATTTCGTAAAAAAGTGAAAAAGTTCAAAATTTTCATTTACATTTAAATTCGTATTGTGAAGGCGAAAATGTAAGTGTTAGTCTAAATGTTTATTGCGTCGTGAAGACCCCTTACATTTACATTTAAGCCGCATCCCCAATTACTGATCCAAACCCTCACTCTCTAGAACCAAAATTCCATGCCCTGACTCCTCACTCAGATCCAAACCCTCACTCCGAACCCTCACGTGTCCCCAATAGCCGAGCGAGGGTTTGGAAGAGTGAGGATTCGAGTGAAAGTTCGGATTTTGATCACTTCCTCACTCTCCAAACCCTCACCCTGACTCCTCAGGACAAAAAAATGTTTTTCCAAATTTTTTTCACAAATTATGCTTACTTTTAACGGTTTGATTGTTATTTTTGTGAATAAAAAGCATTAACTATGAAACTTTCATTATTTTTCTTTCTCGTTCTGCTTCTGACGCTCAGAAGGTACCGGTACCATTTACCCACCTAGAAGGTATTGAAATCACCTGGAGGGTACCCAATTTACCTGTAGGGTACTGAAATCATCTGGAGGCTATTTAAACCATTGAAAGGGTAGTCCAATTTACCTCAAGGACATTCAAAGCTACTGAAGGGTACCTAAACCATCCAGAAAAAACCCAATCCACTTGGTGAGTACTCTAATCCTCTGAAGGGTGACACCAAGGTATTCGACCCGAAATTTTGGAGAGTTGGCCAAATTTGTCACGTTTTGTGGCCATCAAAGCCATGAACTGTAACTGATGGTTGAGGAAAATAAGCTGTGAATCCAAAAGGATTAGAACCAGCAACCTCGGTAATGACTATATTCTATATGAAGCTCTACATCAACCACCCCCTGGAAAAATTCCAGAGTGAGTGATATTAAACTGCATTCTCTACAGGCCTTTTAGATATGATAGCATGAATTGTTTTTTTATTTTTCAAATTTTATTTTAGGCCATTTAGATGGACATCTACCTGACCAGCTGGGTTTTCACCCCAGATGTTGGGGCCTGGATGGGTAAAATCGCAATTTTGGTCTTAACAAACCGGTTTCTCCAGGCAATTTTAGAGCAGAAGGGTTGTTTTTGATTTTGCCTAAGTTTCATTTTTATCGAGCAGCCAGGTGAATATCCACCTACCCGAAAGATACCTACCCAAGGTTTTTTGCTCCGGGCGGCTAAAATCTCAATTTTGGTATGAACCAAGCCGACTCCCTTCACGATTTTTAGTCACAAAAAGTTTTCTTATTAGTGTTAACTAAATTTTAATTTTTCAGGCCATCCAGGTGGATATCCACCTGACCAGGAAGTACCTAACCCAGGTATTAGAGTTGGAGTGGGTAAAATCGCAATTTTGGTCGCAATTTTTTTTTAAATCACAATTTTTTTGTATAATCATTCAAAAACCAATCCTATCTTCAAATTGATGCACCACTTCTGGCTCGAAATTGTATTTCTAGTATTCTATTCTTGACCTGTTTTTTTAAACTCCACTTGAGCAACTAAGAAACCATTTCGTAGCTCACTCATAAACTACTATAGAAAATAATTTGCTTAAAAGCAGGCTTCAAAAATTGGGTAAAAAAACATTGGGGGACACTTATTAGAGGGGGGCGGCAATTAGAGGAAATATGGTACTGCATGCTTTATTGAAATGTGACTAAACATACTACTTAGCCTCCAATAATCACCAAAATGTAAGCAATTAAACAAACCCTTAAAATTTGCATTTTACTTCGTGTTTCGAAGACCCTATTAAGCAAAAACGTTTGCGAACCACCGCTAAACATAAAATGCTTGGTAAATCCCAACTGTCAGCCATTCTAACTGTCATCCCCCAACTGTCAGACATGCCAACTGTCAGTCGAAAATTTTTTGGTGATGATAACATTTAATTTCTTCAACAAACAATACAGTTCGAACAAAAAGAAAATTACATTCAACAAAATTTCAAAGAGGTTAATATTGGTTCAAAAGGTTTCGAGTTCTTGGGCAGCCATTGCTTCTTCTCCCCAGTCCTTTCTAGTTCCATAGCAGTTGGTTCCACACAATTTCTTTCTTCAATGTCTTCAGCAGCAGCACCGATCGGTTATTGGCCCATGAGGTAGCCGATGTGGAGCAGAACGGTAAGCCGGTCGTCAAAGTCGCCGAGCTCGGCTTGCTCATTCGAAAAATACAACTGTATAATACTCAGGGTATTTTCAAACAAACATTTTTTTTCTAAATTTTTCGGTGCGTGTCAGGACTACCAATTTTGGCTTACAGTTGGGGGCTGACAGTTAGAATGGCTGACAGTTGGGTCTTGTTCAAATGCTTTGCGAAAGGGCATGTTTCGCCGCGAGTATGGGAAGGCTGTAAAACTGCTGATATCTTATATAGTATTTGTGTGGGTGGGTGGGTAACGCTTTTTACTTCGAAGGCCAAACGGGTCGTAGATAGCGAAATCACTTTTGTCGCTAATACCATCGTGTTCCCCAGAATGTCAGCTTCCGTTTAAAAAAGAACAGGCGAAAAAAAGAGTTCTTAGGGATATACCTATTTTTATGAATGAAGTCATAGCCCCTCATTGAAATTTCGAAATAACTGTACTATACAAATAACTGTACTGTACTTTACTATAGAGGCGCCGATAGGCGCCTGTGGTCCCTTGTCACTTGATATCATCTCATTATCATATTATCGTGATATCATCATGATATTATATCATATCACGCATATTTTTGCGTTTTCATATCGCATCATTATTGTATCAGACAATTTTATTAAATTCGACATCATATCAGACGATATGATGCGTAATTTTGACTAATTCCATATCACTTTAGGTCATATCATGTCAATATCATATCAGGGCTCCAAAATTCATATCACGAAAACCCTGAATGACATGCTAAAATGTAGCCTCGATCTCCTTTACAAATTAAACTGATATTTTCGCCGGGTCAAAAACGTGTGATAATTAGAAGCCATTCAATGTCGGAACTCTATTTTTTCAAAATTCAATGAATGGTTGAAGAACTACTAGGATATTGATGCTTTATAGCTTTGTGAGTTAGTTCCAAATTTGCCTCACTCACAACAGCAGCGATATCGGAGATCTAATCTGTGTTAATGAGTTACATGAAAACCAAAAAGTGAAGTTGTCCAATTTGATGCAGTCAAATCTGTCTATAACGTCACCCTTCGGGACCGAGCCAAGGTACCGGAGATATCACCACTGATTTTCCGGTATATAAGTTAGCATATATACCATTTTGTATTAATTCGTTTTAGCGATCAACCGCCACATCTGGTTGATAAATTTTTGATTGATCAAATAAAAATGACACATGCGAATCAACGAGCTGATAGCGATGCTTGATTAAACAAGCAGTTGCAATTAATTTTTATAAATGCCTAATTTGATTGTGTTTGTGTTTTGCTCTATCATAGCGCAATTTCGACTCTCGATTTATTTATCATCAAGCGTGTTTCGGTTTTCAGGCAATCAAAGATTGAGCCATGGCTTTTAACTGCTTCATGCATCCGAAGTGTATATTCAAACAAAATCCTCCGTTTCAAAGAACTAACAAAACATCGTATATTATTTCTTTTGTTTTGATCTGCAATTTTTTATTTATTTTTAGCAAATCTGCGTGAAAATTGTTACATTGGTCAGAACTCTAGGTTGAGGGGCAAACAAAATTATTTCTGACTGAGATAATGATCTTCTTCAGGGTTGCATCGACTTCCAAATCCGAAGGCTGTTCAGCGTTGGCTCAAGTAATCTTGTTGGAATATTTTGGATTGCAAGTCTGTATTCCGCATGGCTCTTTGATCCCTAGGATACCGCAGCGGCTGAATTATATCTTGTTGATAGAAGACTTGCTGAATCAGAATGCTCTCAATTCCGATGTGGTTGGCATAGATGTTGGTTTGTTTCTGATGTTTTCAGATTGAAACCTCCTAACCACTTATTTAGGAACTGGATCTTCATGTTTGTTTTTCATATGCTTCTCGACTTTCTCATAGGTTTTACATCAATTTCAGTATTTTCCCACTTCTTGCGTTAAAATTAATCAGTGGAGGGTTCATGCCACTGATGCCGACGAATTTTCTATAAAGTGTGCAAGGAAAATGTATTAAAACTCGTTGACCTGAATATGTTGAGATTCTGCGGTCTGATCCTCAAGATATTTTCAAGGTTTTTGTAGAATTTTATAATTTTTATATCTTTTGACTATTTAGATCGTAATGGAGTCGCCTTCTACAAGTTCTCAAAACTTCGCTTTTCAATGTAAATCCACCATTTTCGATCCAGAAGAAGGAAACCTGGTTTGTGCTTATTCCAAAAACCATACTCCTCAGTGTCTTCAAACTTTTTCAGAGGTTTTGCATCAACTTCTGCCGACTACCTTCAAAACGACTCTTCGCAAAGGGAAATCCGCTCAAGGTCAGCAACATGTGCCAAGTCAATGAAGTGTTTTTCGAAGGCGGTGAGGAGGTATCGTTTGTGAGCGCAATGATGGAAGCGTCCTTTACAAGAGCAGGGTCAGGTAACACAAACACTTTGTTAAGTTTTTACTTTTTTGAGATCCATGTTCTTAGAATTTCACCACGATGGTCGGGAGAAGAAGTAGCATAAATCCACTGAAAAGGTTTTTGTTAGCGTTTAGTTCAAACATTCAAGTGTCGATTTGTGCTCTTTCGCAGGGGGCGAACTCAAAGATGGGTTAGAATTTTTGGAAGTTGTACAGAATTAATTTCATACCTTATTTAAGGTGCTTGCTTGGACTTTTAACGACTCAACTGTTTTGCCTAGCTTGATTAAAAATAGTTTTTACGTATCATGTTTATGTTTTGTACTGATTTTCATTATTGTTCCTAATAAATTGTGAGAAGTAAGCATGTGTTGTGAAAGTTTGGTGTCTAAACCATTGAATAATATTTGGATTTGGTTTTTGATCATGTCTTGATTTTCCAGATAGAATAATGGTCAAGGATTCTCCGAAATTGAAATTGCCCAGACAGGGCTATTGGATTGAGAGTTAGTATTGCTACAGGATTATATTACGGTGTAATTCACTTTTGTATAGCGAACTCTCTAAACTGGTGTCGGAAGCCTGCAAGATAGCCAATACGAAATATCTGGAAGCTCTTCTTTCGCGCCCTGATGCCATTTTCTTGGACGAGCCGTATGTACAGGTCTTGAAATACGTAACCACGTGAGTCAAATTTTGGTAGACCTTATTATAAAATGCTTTTGAAGGTTAGAAAGGGATGAGCATCAGCAAAAATTCTTCAATAAGCTCATGAGCAAGAATTTCTCCGTCCATTCAATTCGACCTCTTTTGGAAGATAATATAACAGTGGATGAAGTTGTGACAATTTGCAAGTTGGCCATGGATTTGCTGTGTAGATGCTGTGCTGATCGCAATGAGGAATTCCTGAATGTGCCGCGTTACTATTTTTTGGAAGGTTCTCAACTAATAAAGTATATTTTAGGCTCTAGACCTCTGCAACTTGCTCTTCGACTGTCTTTCAGAAGTTCGTATGGCACAAGGATTACTGTAATTTAATAGGCGAAATGAATTCTACTCTCAAAGATATGGTGGGAACAAATTTTTCTTGATCAATTTTACTAAGTAATTTTAGATCGAAGTTTGTTGCCAGTTTACTACCATTGAATCCGCCTCCGAACTTCGCACCAATATGCCTGGACTTTTACCGCCCAAATCCGACTATTTCATGGAGAAAATTACGTGGAGTGCGTACAGCTATAGAATCAAACATTTCTGGTTATTATTGCTGCATCTACGTGTATTGCCTTGCCGTTG